>JAPWTK010000033.1:0-45000 GCA_029963805.1 Aromia moschata | reverse complement strand
CATTTTTTATAATGAAAATTCCATTTTTTTTTAGGAAGGAAAAGGTGAAAGGGAAAGGTTTGTTTGAAGGAAAGCATATTCTACCAATTTACAGAAACACGTTGCCAAATTAATGATCATTTATTAAATATAAAGCTATAATAATAATATACATAATACATATTTGTGACCCGGTAAAAAGGAAAAAATTTGTTTAAAGAGGTTTCCTCAAGGACAAGGGGGAAGCGAAATTCCGTAACAATTTACGGATTTTGTTATATGTATTCTAAATGTACTGTTTCATTTTAATAGCGCTATTGCCACCATAACGTTTATTGCATCGCGTATATTAAGATTACTCATTGAAAAGTACATCTGTAGTTTTGCTGCAGAGCAGTATTGCGAAATTTTATTACTGGCAATATATTCTCCGTGTGAAAATGCTCTAAAACTTAAACAGTTAAATTAACAAATATGGCGGCAAGTATTGTATTAGCTTTACATTTTCATACATTTATTTCCTTTTCTATGAAAATGAAGGCTCCGTAACTGCTGTATTACAAACTAAAACGTGTACATATTTAATAAGAGGATAATTCGAAACAGAATTCAAAATGTAAATGCTCGTAAAATTATTCGTGTTCGAAACTCCACGAACGTTATAGCACGCATGGAATAGCATTAGAGCACGATTTATGGGGGGCAATCGCGCTTTTATCTGCTAATCCGTAAAACAAACGCTCGCTTTTTTCGTTTTAAATTGCCCATAGCAATGTTTAGTTTCGCGCACGGCGGATATACGATGTTTTTAGAGCAAATAAATACAATGATTCGTCGCTTTAGAACAGACTGGTCTGTAAAAATACAACTGAATAGAGACTAAATTAAGCCACGATGTTTTTAGAGCAAATAAATACAATTATTCGTCGCTCTAGAACCGACTGGTCTGTAAAAATACAACTGGATAGAGTCTAAATTATTCCAGCTTTATCCACGAGAAACACTACTACTTGCGGTTGTACGTCTACCTATTTTAATTGCTAAAATATTTAACCAAAAGTGATAAAATAATACTAAATAAAAAATAAGATATGTGCCTTTATCATTTGCTTAACAATGAACAAAGTACATTGTTGATCCAGTGATCAATATTTAAACTAGAGTATCATTTTTATAATTATTGGAAAATATGTTTACATTAATATTTTCTACAAATACTACAAAAAGTATGCTTTTTATCTCACTAGTTTAGTGTCTAATATTAAAAGTGTTAACATTACTTTTAACACCATATCAGTATAAAACGTTTTTTACCGATGATGTTGAGTGTATTATGTCCCATGCATAAAATAAAATGTTCATTCCTTCAAAAATGATCATTTGTAACACTCGTATAATAAATAAATATATACCTATATACCTATGAGGTGTGTAAATTAAGTAATGGGATTGGCAACCTAGCGATCGATCTAGCAACACTGAGGAGACGGGACTTGGAAGGGCGGTAGGTTAACATGTAATGCACCTTTAGGACAAGTTTTAACTTGTTAGATTCATTTGTTTGTTCTTTGTGACTGTTTTCGTAAACCGTTTTTTTCTAGTGCGTTTTTAATAATGAGTGACATTAATTTTGAGCAACGGTGTGCTAGCAGGTTTTGCTTCAGACTTGGACACAGCGCAACGGATACTTTTGCAAACTTCAACACGCCTACGGACAGTGTTTTTTTTTAAGAGCCCAGGTTATTCGGTGGTTTAAGACATTCTCAGAAGGAAGAGAGTCGATTGAAGATGAACCACGCAGCGGAAGGCTTTAACCTTCAAGAACTCATGAAAATATCAATATAATTTGGGATCTTGTGCGTTCAGATCGTCGGTTGACGACAATAATGATCGGAGAAGAGTTAAATTTAAATCACACCATTGTGAAATGGTTCCAAAAAAACCTTTCGCAGGAACAAAAGGATATGAGAAGAGAAAGGTGTCTTGACTTTTTTGGAATCGATTGAAAATGATCCCCATTTTATAGAACGTGCTATTATTGGTGATGAGACTTTGGTGTTTGAGTACGATCCGGAAACCAAGCGTCAAAGCATGTAATGGCATACTTCAAGCTCTCCAAGACCCAAAAAAGCAAGAATGAGCAAGTCGAAGATCAAATTCATGCTGATTTGCTTTTTTGATGGTCAGGGAATTATCCACAAAGAGTTTGTGCCTCCAGGCCAAACAGTAAATTAACACTTTTACCGAGAGGTTCTTAAAAAACTTCGAAAAATGGTCATGTGTGTGAGACCAAACATCAAGAACAACTGTTGCATCACGACAATGCGCCTTATCACACAGCCATTTCAGTAAACGATTTTGTAGCCAATGAAAACATTCCTGTGGCTCCTCAGCCTCCTTATTCGCCTGACTTGAGTCCTTGTGACATTTCTCTCTCCCGAGATTGAAAAATCATCACAATGGATGTTATTTTGGGACCATAGATAACGGCTGTAACCGACCAGCTGAAGGCTATTCCAGTCTATTAGTTCCACCACTGCTATGAGGAATGGAAGAACCGTCTCCAGCGCTGTGTGGCTTCCCAAGGAAGTTATTTTGAAGGAGACAATACTAAATTGTAATTCCATTCGAAAAAAAACTCATTACTTAATTTACACACCTCGTACCACAATACATATATACCTATCGATTAAGGTATCAATATCAAGTATTCGTATGTGTTGTACACTGACCTGAAAGCATCTACTATTGTTCCACATTTGTCTACTTTTTTTTGTGATTGTTCCATACATATCTCCAACTAATTGGTTGAAAATTAGACGAGATTAAAACGTTATTTATTTATTATAAATCTGTAAACTTTATATTTGATCATAACTCCATTATAATTACATTATTGACTTTTAAACTTTGGAATACTTTATCTGATAATTTTTAAATTAAAAGAGAAGTTGAGACCCACCCAATTCTTTTGTCAGAAGAATACTGAAATTAAGAAAATTCTAAAGAATTTAAAACATTCAACAGTTAGGGGTAAAACACAGTGTTGCAATTTAGAGACATTCCTAAAACTGAATATTTAATAACTTTTCCGAAGAATTCATGATTAAACGATGTAAAGAAGTTAACGTTAAATACCCATATAATTGGTATTAAATTATTTATAGTGCGTCCAGAATTGGTAATGGATGTATTGCTATCTTGGAATTATAAGAGATAGGAAAACTGTTAAATGGGCAAAGTTGTAGACAATTTTATATGAGTAGCTTAACGCCACTTAGAGAATGTCTCTAGGTATCTATTTTGAGTCTGTCTTGAGATATTTTGGAAAAACATAAAACATGAATTTTCGAAAATCTGCTATAACTTTTTATTTATTTTGCTATAACAATAAAGTTATAGTAAAATTTAGAAAATGTTTTCAGTTTTTCCAAAATATCTCAAAAAACCAAAAAAGATAGAGGCATTCCTAAGTGACGTTAAGTTACTCATAAAATTATGTAAAACTTTGCCAATTTAACCGTTTTCGTATTTCTTATAGTTTTCAAGATATATTCATCACCAATTCTGGACACTTTGTATAGAGCGGGGTATTATCTCTGCGATGCATAGGCGTGCGTTTCAGAAATAAGATAACATACAATTTTAGCTTTGCGTATATTTGATTGAATTTTTAATTATCCAGAATAATTAATAATTATATATTTATAATGAACATGTATCACACAACAAAACCCACGCTCTCCAAAACGAGAAAGCGATAAACAAGTTTTGCACATGAACTACGACGTCTGTGAATACTCCAGAAAGGAATACTTTTTTAAAAAAGATTACTTTTACAGTAAATTAAATAAAAAAATATGACACTTAATTTCAAAAAGGGGTTGCGTGTGAGTTCATATGGTATTACAATTGATTTTGGTATAGGGTCCAAAAACATCACAATCCCTTTAAAAACGTGGATTTAGGCAACTAGTTTCGGGATTTAGCAAATGTACATGCGTACAGACCAGTTACAAAGTGAGTTAAAATTTGTTTTTTATATACATACGAGGTGTGTGAATTAAGTAATGAGACTGGCAACGCAACGCCCGATTTAGCAACAATTCGGAGACGGGACTTGGAAGGGCGGTAGGTTAACATCTAATGCTCTTTCAGTACAAGTTGGAAGTTATTAGAGTATCTGTTTGTTCTTTGTGACTGTTTTCGTAAACCGTTTTTTTCTAGTGCGTTTTAAAAATGAGTGACATTAATTTTGAGCAACGGTGTGCCATCAGATTTTGTAGAGCGCTGTGTGGCTTCCCAAGGAAGTTATTTCGAAGGATACAATACTGAATTGTAATTCTATTCGAATAAAAAACAATTAAAAAGTTCAATCTCATTATTTAATTTACACACCTCGTATACACAATTTAGAGTATTTTTTTAGTTGTGAACTAATGTAAGAATTCTTTAAGCGTTAAATTATTGTTGTCGAAAAAATAAATTAACAATACAGTGGAGCATCGATTATCCGAACCTCAGTTATCCGAATGACCGGTTAACTGAACCGTTTAATATTTGACGTTTTTTCTTAAAATGTAGATGTATTAACGATATGTATGTATGTTTATTTACTGCAAATATGTACATACATATGTACATAATGTTCTTGAATTTTTTTCTTTTACAAACGATGGTTGTTCTTTTTTTTGACGTGTTTTGTTTGTATTAATGTTTGTTTGTTTGTTTGTTTATTTAATTATCTATGCACATACATATTATGTACCTACACCCCAAATAGGTTTTTTTAAAATTACCGGTTATCCGAAATATCAGTTATATGAACCACCCCGGTTCCCATTTAGTTCGGATAATCGATGCTCCACTGTACTTGTATTCACATCACATTTACAGTAGCATTGTTATTATTACCATGATATTCATATTTTTAGTTCCACAATTTTAGTTTTGCTTGTATTTAGGAGCAATTTATTTTGTTTAGTATGCTATTTAGTATCTAAATTATGGATATTTTTACACGTAATTGACGAGACAAATAGCTCAAAATGGTGGCGGTTTTTATTGTATATTTCTTCGTTTTAATTGTGGGAAATATTTTTAAGTTGGTTATTGTTATTTTGTTGGTGCATTATTTTGTTTAGCATACTATTTAGTATCTAAATTCTGAATATTTTTAAAAACACGTAGTTGACAGGACAAATAGCTCAAAATGGTGACGGTTTTTATTGTATATTCCTTCGTTTTATTTTTGGGAAATAGTTTTAAGTTGGTTATTGTTATTTTGTTGGTGCAGTAGAATTAATATCGAGCCATCCAAAAAAATAAAACGTCATCAAAGTTGGCCTAGTAAAAAAATACGTATTTATATCGTTTTATCACCTTATTTAATTTGTCAAAGCTTAATTGTCAAAGCTATTGAATAATATGACAGCCATTATCTATTTCACAATTGTAACAGTTACTTGTCACAAGTTTGACATAACTGCAAAGCTTCGACATGACCGCTATTTTTATCTCTCTCGTTCATAGCCACGTTTGATAACGTTTTTTTGGATGTCTCTTTAGTTGTTCCGCCCTCTAGAATCTGTTAGTTGTAAGTTATGACATGACGGTGATAATATATCATCTAAATAAAATATATACTACTGTATATAATAAATACAACACTGCAAATTAGCTAATTATATTTAATCGCTGCCTTTAAAATATCTCATCCCGTATATAAATCAGCTGCAAGTCTGCTGCCAGAGTAATTAATTCCGAGAGTAATTAACGAAGTTTGCACAGGAACTTAATTAAATACATGCATAACATATTTCCTACCAACTATGTACAGTGTGTCCGAGTTACCTCATAAATCAATCATTTTTTGATATATCAAAATTATATATCATATAGGGTGTTCCATTTAAAATAACGAACAGGAAACTACAGGAAAAAATAGGTTACAGGAAATGGAGCGCTCTATATAATTAGAAATTTTACAAATATGCACCACATCATTTTGGACAACTTTTTTTAAAATATTTTTTCTCAAATTCACAATAACGAGTTATGGAAAGAACCTTAGGTGAAACATCTTGTATATCGTTACGACTAAGTTACTTAAAAAGGTTGATTAACTAAGTAACTTAAACCAACTATTAGGTTGTCGGAAAAATCATGACGCATTTTTTGGTGTGACTTTGAGGACTTAATAATTAATAACAGAAAAAGTTCAATCAATGATGTATTGCCCATTTTGATCGACGGTCCTTTGCCATCTTTTTGGGAGCTGCATGTTTCCGCGCTCGTAGAAAGACCGCTCTTTTCCAGCGAAGAACTGGGTGAGATCCTCTTTGATGGCCTCATCAGAAGTTGTTCTGCAAGGAACTAAACAGATGGTAATCTGATGGGGCAAGGTTCAGTGAGTAAGGAGGATGAGGTAAGACTTCCCATCTTAAGTTGCAGCAACTTTTGGCGAGTCACCAAACTTCTATGGGGTCTCGCGTTGTCGTGGTGGAACACTACGTCTTTGCGATTGATGAGTTCTGGCCGCTTCTCCGCAAGAGATGTATTCAAATCATCCAGTTGGGGACAGTACACATCGTAATCGATTGTCTGGTTCCGCGGTAGGAGCTCGAAAAACACCACGCCCTTATAATCCCACCAATTTGAGAAAGCATAACTTTCCTTTGGTGAAGATCAGCTTTGGACTGTGTTAGGACTCGCTCAGTTCCACTGCACCACAGTCGCTTACGTCGAATATTATTGTAAACAATCCATTTTTCATCGCCTGTTACCAGAAGATTCAAAAATGGATCGATTTAGTTGCGCTTGAGGTGAGTATTAGAGATATTGATGTGATTGATGAGATGGATTTCTTTGAGTTTATGAGAACCCATATATCGAGCTTGATGATGAATTTCAGCTTCCGTAGATGATTGTAAACGATAAAATGATGAAGGTTTAGTGTCTCTGCAATGTCACTGCTTCGATCAGTGCCTTTATTTGGTCGTCATCGGCCTCCATGGGCCTTCCTGAGCGAGGAGCATCGGTGACATTTGGTGAACCATTTTTGGCACTGACGCCCTTGTAGGGCATTGTTACCGTAAACTTTATGTAATTTTCCACAGGCCTGCCTTGCGTTCTTTTGTGGAAATAAAAAAGCAAAATATGCCGAAAATGCACAGTTTGATCGTCCGTTTTCAATTTAAACCAAACGACGCGACCAAATCGATTCTTAAATGAAGGTTGAACTGTCAGCTATCAAATGGTATAGCACTCGGGCCGATAGTGATGACATTTCTCATGTACAAATACATGTAATGCCATATATTGCAAAAATACGTCATGACTTTTCCGACAACCTAATAATAAGAGAGCGCAATCGTGTTATCGCTGACGCATGTCTTTCTCGTTAGTCTGCTATGTTCGCGTCGCCATATATATGCGTTGTTTTTGACGATTTTAGTCCAAAGAAGGATTTATTTGGATTAAACAATATTGAACGAATTATTCTTCTCTGCGTGGTAGGTACTTCATTACTCAGCGCGTGATACTGAATAAACTCGGTATAATTACGTGTTATTATGTTCTAAATTATGAATGTCGAACGTGAAATCTTCATCTCAAATGCAGAACAGAGTAATTCTCCTAGTCAGCGAGCCAGAGATGTGGATGCTTGAGTCTAGAGATCAACACGGATGGGATTAAGAATTCGTTATGCTCAGGACACGCATTAGTTGCCAACTAACACGATTATCCGGCAGTATATCCGCTTAGGAGCTCGCACGTAGGGTATTTATTTTATCCGGTTGGGGTAATAAGGGACTTTAGCTTCACGATGAGGGGGTGAACACGGACTAAAGCGTTGTTTGTTTGTGACCTTAGGTAGGGTAGGGAACAGGAGGGAATCCTGTAAGATAGTGTAAATTGTGTATATGGAAGTCGTATTTTTTGGAAAAAGCAGTGCTGATTCTACTGTGAGGGGCTAAAGTTTGGAATAAAATTAAAAACTAAGGTTTTATTGATATTTGAACGAAATTCTTCGACACGTCAATTTTTATTTTCAGTTTAGTTTCTCAAGAAATATCGAAATAATACGGGGCGTTCGAGTTTCGTGTACCGCTGTCAGTTTTATTTTTTTTAATCGAACACCTTGTATTATTTTATATTTTTTGAGCAAGCCTTTGAGAGAAAATTTAAAAAAATATAACATTTGTCACCGTCCGTTCGTCAATTGTCTGACGTAAAAGTCTGTTTGGCATTACACTCCTAATTAGCTTAAAAGTGTCAGTTAAAAGCTAGTAGTAGAACGTAGATTAACCACTTCGGGCCCATAGTATGACCGGCTCGTCCTCCGGATTTCAATCCGTGTGATTATTTTTTATGGGGCTATTTAAAAGGCAAAGCCTATATCATACAACCACCTAACATTGAAAATTTAAAAATGAGAATTAAAACTGAAATTCGGGGAATCACACCTTAAGTTATTGGAAATCTATTAAGAAAATTTGAATATCGTGTGGCTGTAGCTCAGGAAGTGTTTGGAGAGCATATCGAACATTTAATTTAGGTGTATTTTTATTTGTTATCTATTTTGAAAACTATTAATGTATCATTTACCGCTTTCTTCATGTTCCGTTGTTTCTGTTACTGATACTAGTTAGATACATTTTCCAATTCAACGGTTCGATAGCCACGAAAGTAGCAGGTAACAAATGTTATATTTATGAAATGAGAAGATGTCTGTCAAAGGTCTGCTCAAAAATATAAAACCATACAGGGTGGTCCATTTGAAATTTGAACGCCCTATATATTTCTTGACTAATCTAAACTGAAAATAAAAATTGACGTGTCGAAGCATTGGTTCAAATATCATTAAAACCTAAGGTTTTAATTTTACTCCAAGCTTTAGCCCCTCCCTATATATTTTAGCGCATATAGAGTGAAGTAGAATTTGGAATAGAGACAATATTTCTTTTTGGGAAAGTTTTTACAAAAAATGCTCGGATCGAACTCATTCTTCGTAGATAACTACATTTTTTAAGTTTGCTGTTTACGTTCATGACTAGTTTGGGTCACTTTCTTAAAAGCCAAGGAACATCGAAATTATATCTGTTTGTAAATGAACATCATGGGGGGTCTATGACCTTCATATAACAAAAAAAGAATTGGAAGTCAGACAATTTGGACCAAAAAATACAGGGTATTCCATTTCAAGTACATAAGTTACCTAGATTTGAAATTGATAAAATAAAGTCAAAATATAATAAACGAAACATTTGGTATAGCATTTTCGAATTTAATGTATTGTAATTGCATATTATTGAGCACCAATGTTCTTACGAAGTATCAAAAATGAAATGTCTACTAAAAAAAGGCTACTACCCAAAAAAAGTTTGATGATGGTTTTTCCAGATCCTAACATGTCATTTTTTTAATATCGGTACGAACCGGTTCGAAACGGCAGGGTGTAGGTATAGGTTATGTACCTGTTTTCGACTCAAAATTGTGTACTCTTTCCAGATTTGTAAAAATAAGTAGGGCGAACAACTTAATTCTTTGTTAAGTCGGCCATTTTAACTCGACTTAAGAAAGTATACATTTGTTACAATTTGATTCTTTAGTAGAAACCAAATATTAACCAAAAGGTTAGTATTCACTTCCGGTATATCCCGAAGTGTCAGAAATTGGCCATTATTTTAGATGTGCAGAGTATCCCTGAAAACCATTAGATACAAATTTTCAACTCCCTCTTGTTTATAGTTCTTCCAAAATGAATAATAAGCTTCTCACCGTGAAGCACCCTGTATAGTAAACCTCGTATATTTTTCAAAAATATATATGGTAAGGGTTTTTATACAGCTACATAAGATAGAAACAACACTGAAATATAACAAAAGGCATAACATGAGGTCATTTTTTTTGTTGTAAGTGGTAAAGAAGACATTTGATAAGTAATCTGTGACACACAGAGAAAATAGTTTACTAGTTTGATAGAAAACTATTTCTTTAATATATTTTTTTCACACAATAATATTGATTAGATTCAAATAAACTCTTTTTTCTGTGTATGTAAAACACATTGTTTTTTATGCATTAAATATTTAGTTACAAAAGCACCGACGAAAACAGTTTTTTGCCCTTGATACAAAAAACCGTAGAGGATTTCAGTGCATGGCAGTCATGCAACGTAGATTTTAATATCAGAGTAATCCATTTTAGTACTCCAAGTTGACTGGCAGTCTATTAAACTCGCGCCGGAAGAGAATGCAGTCTTTAAAAATGCAGTAAACCATAATAAAAGATCGCAATAAGCTCCTTTAAATTCTATTGCATTTTTAAAATCTCGTTTGCATGTGTATGTGCATTTCACGACTAGCGGACATATCGAGACAATGTCGTAAGGCTACGGCATAAAATTACACAGAGAATTTTCCACAGTTAGATAATAGTGTGCGAAAGTATAAAATATTTTGCTTTCTGCACGTTAGTAATATGAGCTCGCCCATTGTTCTATTTCTGTAACAAAGGGCAAAGAAAATGTTCCGACAATTATTACAGTTCACTTCAGTTAAGGTTATTTAAAAGTTCAATAACTACTTTGCAAACTGTTCAAATGCTGAACTATTCTGGTCGCTGTTTATATAATCTTTGGAAAATCTAAATAAATCTAACAAGAGGACTATCAAACATGTTACAAATCAATTTCAGTCTGGCTTATAGATATATGTATGTTGGAGGAGAATATCTTCTCAGTCGGTGGCAAATTAATTTTAGGCGATGGGCCATAGTTCCCGAAAACTTGTATTATCAAATTTTGAGTGCAATAATTAAAATGGAATATTAAATTATATTGAATTTGAAAAATATATACTCTATGTGTACACTAGATCGGCAGGTTGTGAAAAAGGAAAAATTCTACACTTCCCGTTCTAAAGCCGGACTCAGACGACTGGTGTACCAATATTGGTGTATTTGTCAAGTGAGCCACCCGCGAAGGCCAGTAACAAGTAAGGCGTTCTCACGACGTGTGCAAGTATTAGCCAATAAATTGGTACAATGTTGGTGGAGTGAATAGACGAGTGTTGACCATCATGGATAGCGGTCGTTTTGAAAATATTGTTGCTTGCGCGGCTTTTGTAGTTATGAGTAGGTGCTATTTGAAATTAAAAAAAAAACTAACACTTTATTTGACAACATTTGATTTTTTTAAAATCAATTTTTAATTACAAGCGATATAACGGAGAAATATTAACACAGCCTCTTCCGTAAGCTTATTGTTACAGACTGAATAGTAGCGAAGCAAGGTTGCACAAGTATACACAATTCGTGTGAGTGCTACCACAAGTATAGGCAAGTATGGACTCGTCAAGTGTACCAATAATTGTAATGCCTTTGACTTAGTGTCATTTTTACCGACAGACGATGAGAAACTAGCCAGTACTCACCAGTGTCCAATGATTGTACAAGTTAACCACTCACACGACTTGGCAAGTATGCGTTAATAGCAAATACTGGCCAAGTACACCGTCGTCTGAGTTCGGCTTAACAGATAGCGTATATGGTGAGAGAGACTGGTCTTATTCCCTCATTACTTTCAAAGTGTAGGCTGTTGCTTCTTATTTGTCGTCTCACTTCTATTTGTCCTTTTCCATAACTGGCCGATGTTTATTTTACACATACGATATACGTTCGTTAATTCATTAATTAACGAGTGTCCCAAAATTTACGCAAGATTTGAATTAAATAGAAAACAAAGATTTTTTCAATTGTATTTTTTTTGAAACCTAAAGTACATAGGATATGGTTAAGTATGGAATAGCACATCGAGCAAATGACCTCCACGGGTTTGCTGGAACATACGCACTCTTTTGTCGACATTTTCCATGATCAGTTTGTATAAAAATGGCTGAATTTTGTTGATGCAGCGTTGAATCTCCTCCTTCAATGCACGGGTGGATGTGGGTTTGTTCACATAGACCTTTGACTTCAAATAACCCCATAGAAATAAATACAATGGTGTTAAACCACATGATCTAGGGGGACAATTTTGATCACCGAAACGAGAGAGTATACGACCAGCAAATGTCTCATGCAGTAATTGGATTGTTTCCAATCCAATCCATCTTGTTGAAGCCACATGTCATCCACATCTATATCATCCAATTTAGGCTGAAAAAACTCGGTTATCATGTCGCGATATCGAGCACCAGTAACAGTAACTGCTTGATCAGCCTCATTTTCGAAAAGCATGGTCGAACCTCCTCCAGCCCAAAATCCGCACCAAACAGTGACACGTTGTGGATGCATTTGTTTTTCGACAATCACATGTGGGTTCTCTGAACCCCATGCGGCAATTTTAACGATTAACGAAGCCATCAAGGTGAAAATGAACTTCATCGCCTAGCGTCCTCATCGATGATTTAGCTCGAAAATCAGCATTCATTTGCTGTTGTTCAATAATTCATTCAATGAACTCTCTTCGTTGTGCATGGTCATTAGGCTACAGTTCTTGTGTTAATTGAACTTTGTAAGCATGGAGACGCAGATCTTTAGTGAGTATACGCTGTAGAGAGCTTTTTGAAATCCGCAATTATTGGTCCACGACGCCGAATCGATGTTCTTGGACTTTCACCAACATTCTCACGCACTGCTTCGATATTATCATTAGAACGGCTTGTTATTGGACGGCCGATGTGTTTAGCGTCTCCAATTGATCCAGTCTCCCTGAATTTTTCAATTACTCTCTTCACAGTTGATGAAGTTAAATCAATATTCCGACCATATTTTGTACGAAATTTGCGAACTGTAGCAGACAAACTTTCATAATTTTTGAAATATTGTTCAGCAATGAAAACGCGTTGTTCTTTCGTGTGGCGGTCCATTTTTAGTAACCCTAAACTGTCAGCTGTCAAACTGTTCCCTTTTTTTGGTTGCCAACACTTTACCGTACAAATGGCGACAAGTTCAAATCTTGCTTGAATTATGGGACACGCTTTATAATGATTATTGCATTTTTACACTAGATTATCGAATGGGTATTTTTTTATTTCATTTGCAGTGTAACAAATTTTACGTTTTACAAGAAAATTTGTGAGAATGTAATAATAACATTGTCGGTTTAAAGGTAAAACTCATTAACTAACACCAAACCAATTGTATGGAAAATTAAATTGTCTAACTAGAGCACACCTTATCCGGTTTGTCACTTTTTATCAGACTCCTTAGCATCGGTCGTGGTTCCTATACATGGCTATTAACCTTCGGTCTTTTTTTCCTGAGAATTTCAAGAGAAGCCTCAATCTTGTCCATCCTCCACACTGACCTAGAACATGAACTGATTTTCCTCCTCTTCCTAGCAGAATTCCTACTATGCTGCCTCATCTACTACACTGATTAGGTTCATGTTTTTATTTAGTCAGCAGTGTTATGTCAGTAAACGCACTATTATCGTAACAAACTTGTACATTGACGCAATAGCTCTTCTGTCTATTCTGTTTTGGAACTGTCCAAAAGTCAATTTTTCGGTGCCTGGATTGAGACTCTATTATCCCAGTCCTTTTCATTTTCACTTGAATTTCTGTAAGAGTTACACTTCGGAATCATATCGTTCGTGGGCATTTGCAGAATGGCGTCTGCCTTCAATTCAATGTATGCATTCTGAAGCCCTATTGACTGCTGCTGCCTCATTGATATCGGGCATTGTATCGGCCCTATTAATATTAAGAGGAGTAAGGAATGGGTTAAAGTTGGATCAGTCTAATATGATAAACTGTTTTCTGTTGTACTATGTAGAAGTTATTGTCTATAGCACAAATATATGGAAAGGAGAACAATTTTCAACTGATTTATTACATAGAACCTATATATAGTATCTATTAGATACTAGTGATGTCCGAGTATCGATATGTGTCAGTCACTAAACAATGTGTTTGTTACATAATTAGCTGTAAACATTGGATGAGGAAATACTGATTCCTTTTGGTAGAGGTTTTTTTTCTTGAAAACATATAGGTACATGTACTTTACACAAACTTCCTCTTGGTCTTCCTCGATAACATAAAAATTACCATTTCGTTTTTGCCTCTCTCGTTTTATCGGCTAACATATCATCGTTACACCCAGTTACTGAGGGCGCAAAGGCTCAAGTCATTAGGACACACCTAAAAGTACCGAGTGATGTTTATTGTCGGGGATATTTTCCAAAGGAAAATATTGAAACCTACGCTGCCAGAGCCTCGTTATGCAGCTCTTATTCGCCATCAAAACAGGTAAAATAAGCAAGGGAACTCAGGGTGCCCTAATTGACATAGGAAGTAAAAATAATTCTATATTAAATTATGGTCTTAGCTATTTATTTTTGTATTTTTCTTATTTTCATGGGTTTGTTTCTCGCGGATTTTTTTAATTTGTCGTTGCGTTATCGATATAATCTTTATCTCCTCGTATGTGAGATGTCTTCGACTACATTTTCAATTACGCCAGTACGTGCGGCTAGTAAAGAATACAAGCTGATGTTAGGAATTACCAGTTGTAAAACAGTAGCTATCCGAGACCAAGTTGTTTTTTGGAACAGTACCGTATGTTTACGTACATAAAATTAGAAAACTAACATTTTATTCTTCTTCAACAGAAACAAATTTTTCCCACCGAATCGGCAACTTTTGTTTCCGTCATCATAAAAAGTGTCACCGAAGGACGCTCTCACGAGACACTTAACGACTTAACCCGAACGCTTCCGTCGAAAAACGAGCGGCGCGCGCAGCTCCGTAGGGGAACAAAAGCAAAGCGCCGCGCTGCAGCGTTACCAACTCTACCTACTTTTCGGTAGATCTACCAACTTTTTAGTGACTTGCCTAAATCTACTACCTTGCACCAAAAATCTACCTACTTTTTTGAATTTTTCGAAAATTTAAATCATATCTCCATAAAAATGATAATAATATCATATTTTTGTATTCAACCTTTCTTTTTTTTTTTATCCGTTGTTGAATGTAATGGATAATAGATGGGTCCCAGGTTATTGTGCAACAATAAAAATATGAGAATTATTTTTTTTTTGAAATTATCATATATTTATGATATATGAAAATATTTTACATATTTACTTTTACATCATGCGTGAGGGGTTTGATGTTACCAATTGTAGATTCTAGTAAGCGATAAATTATAGGGATATTTAGTAACTTTTTACATTTATTTCATTGCACCAACCTCATAATGAGTTAAACGGTTTCTCTTAGGATAAAACTATGATAACTCTTAGGTTTTTGTCATTGAGAGTTGGCAGTGTTTAAATTGACCAATTATAGTTACAAATATTGCAAAGTGTAAACAGTTAATAAAATTGGATAATTTATTTGGTAATAAATTCTACAATTTATTGTACAATAAATTGGTATGTGTAAAACAGTCTATAACATTATTAAAATGAGTGAAAATGAGGAAAATTCTCCACCTCAGAAATTAAACAAGCATTACGATAAAAAATATTCCGCGGTGTGGGAAAAGGATAAAAACTGCAGGGTGGATAACAGCAAGTCATAAAGGGGAATACATATTTTCGTTGCAATGCATGCACTCTGGAAAACATTTACGGCCGAAGTCTTGTTTTTCCTCCATATTCAGCAATTTCATTGTACGAATATTTGAATTCATTATTTTTTTTTTTACCTTGTTTTTGTCTCTAATTTATCTTTATCCTAATTCTTATTTCTTATAATTAGTAGTAATAGTAACACTTCTTTAAATTAAACATCGAAAAATACGTCTTGATAGGTCATACCCCAAAAAAATAAAATAAAAAAAAATATTTTTTTTTTTTTTATTTCTATTACACCCTTAAATACAAGCTCAATTTTTACAATATCCACGATTCTTTATCAACTGTGGTCCGCTATAACGTTATAATGGTACAGTTCTTTTTTTAAACTACGGTTCTGGGTTCGAACTAATTTCATAGGTACTTTTAAAAAATCTAATGAGTTCCATTCTTCTATTTTAAGATTGATTTTATTTAATTTTATCAAAGTTTAATTTTAAACCACTTTTACTTTAAAAAAATTGAAAAAAGTTGTTCTCAGAAAGTATCGAGCCTAAGCTGCCGCATAAATTGAAACGAATAACGATAATACATACAGTATCCGACCAAGTAAATCAATTACTATAAATGATACACCTACATATAAACTGCACTGGAATTAAAGAATGCTTGTATACTTAAATTAACTAATTACTTAAATATTTATAATCAGGAATTATTATATTATGATATGATGGACCTATGATTCGTTCTTCAATTTTTGACAATTCTATTCTCTATATTGAATACTGACGACCTGTAATTTTGTTTACATTAGTTCCTTTATGAAAATAGTTAAAATATGTCTTATCCAATCGAAAAATAAATTCAGAATACCAGATTTTACTCGAGGATCTCTAAAATACTTGAAAAATAAAGGTAGTAGATCTACCAACTTTTCATACTAGGATTTGTTGGAAACTACCAACTTTTAAAATCCAATATCCTACCTTGACACATTTTGAGTTGGCAATGCTGCCGCGCTGCTCGCTCTTGTGTTCGTAACCGTGCCGGATCAAGTCCTCTCCACTGGTCTCCTAAGACCTGCCCAACACCGATTGTGGTACGTTTGGGAGCCCGCATCAACAACGTAAGTGGTTTCATTTCTTTCCACGTCGTGGAGTTCCGCACCGGAGCCCTCGACGTGGGAGAACTTCCCAAATTCGCCACTGGCCGAGTCTCGACGACGCTACACAGCTATTTTCATAGCGTGTAGCGTCCCCACGTGGCAAAGGACGCACATCAACGCCGTCTCCAACGACATCATCAACAACCAAGCGTCGGCGCGGACACCCATAGCCGGGTATCTCTTGCCTTTTCTCCGCACCGCGCCCCGATGATAAAAGTAACTGGTTGTACCAGCAGGCAGTTGTGCACGAACTGTTCAATTTCTTCATCATTTCAAATCTCTCGCCTCCCAGAGCTTTTTTAAGCACGTCAAACAAATGGTGGTCGCACGGCGATAAGTCTGGACTGTAAGGAGGATGTTCGGTTACTCCCAGTGAATTTCCTTCAGCTTGGACTGAGTGGTCTGATCTGGCGTTGCCAAGGAGAAGAACGACGTTCTTGATGGGAGAATGACGCCTTTTGGTGCGATAGCCAGCTTTTTGTCCTATCCAAAAGTTGTCAATGATATTCTGCGTTGATTGTTCGGCGTTCATGGAGAAAGTCAACGAAAATAATACCTTCCTATCCCAAAACAGTTGGAAGCACATTTCTGCAGACAACCTTGTTTTCGCCTTGCCTGGTGATCTTTCTCCTTTTTGCCGCCACTCCATACTCGCTTGTTTGTCGCGTGGAAAAGTCAACGAAAATAATACCTTTCCTATCCCAAAACAATTGAAAGCACATTTACTGCAGACAACCTTGTTTTCGCCTTCCCTGGTGATCTTTCTCCTTTTTGCCGCCACTCCATACTCGCTTGTTTGTCGCGGGAGAAAGTCAACGAAAATAATACCTTTCCTATCCCAACAAACAATTGAAAACACATTTCCTGCAGACAACCTTGTTTTCGCCTTCCCTGGCGATCTTTTCCTTTTGCCGCCACTCCATACTCTCTTGTTTGGATTCTAGTGTATAGTGGTGAACCCATGTTTCATCGCAAGTGACTATGCGATTGAGTAACCTTCTCCTTCATTTTAATAACGAGCCAAAAGCCTCTGGGAAACCTCAAAATTCACACTTTTTTTATTGCGGGTGAGAAGTCGAGGAACCCATCGAGCTGAGACCTTCCTGAAATCAAGTTTGTTGTGGATTATTACTGAACTCTTCCATGACCGATTGCCATTGATCCAGCAATTTCTTCAAGTGTAAGGCGACGGTTACACCCCAAAAGCTTGCGTCCTGCACATATGTTCTCTTCCGTGATGGAGGTTGGAGGACGACGATCATGTGGTTGATTTTCCACTCTTTCTCGTCCCGCTGAAAAACGTCTACGTCAAAAAGACAAAATAGTACGTCAATATACAACAACCCCCCAAAAACGGGCGGGGGGTTGGGGGGCTACCCCTGGGTCTTGACATTTTTTTGTAGGTCTGTTATTTTGCAAGCGTAAAAACTACCCTTGACGTAAAATAAAAACTGCAATTCTATTCATATATGATTCGCCCTTTTCATCGCTCCATAATTACGAGTAGGTAGCAAAAAGCAAGCGCGTAATCGAATAAAAGAAGTTTTTGTCCCTCGGCTCGGCCAAATTCTGGCGTCTGTGTTTTACTTAGCGTTCTAAAACAAAGTTCCGGGCAGACCGCAACCGGGGAAACAATTAATTTACCTTTCGTGGAATCCGAAACAAAAGGGATTTCGTTTCATTAGGTCTGGTTTAATAGATAATGAAGGAAGCAGGGACCCATACTAAGACTTATCGCATACAAAAGGTAACAAAACAATACGAGTGTCCCTAGACACCACGACAAATACAATGTTTTAATTGGGCGTGTGAGCATTATATCGAATGTTGAAAATCTACTCGTACATACATATGGGACATTCCACACCAACTTCGCCACAAAAAAATTGAAATAATCATAAACATCAGAATGGGATGAGTAACGGTATGACCGCTAGAAGGCTCGAAAGGTGAAAATTTTCAGTTTTTACGTAATCTTGGTACGTAATAAAACATGTATGAAAACCATATTTTAAGGTTTTTAGGGTCGCTGATTACGAATCTGGCGTCCGATTTAGAAAATTCGTTTTTTATGGGGCCTCATAACAAAAAATATGATGAATTTCAAAATTTTAAAAATACCACAATAATCTACAAAAAATTTTGAGTAAAAAAGGTATCTTTTGCATTTTTCGAATTTAAAGCGTATTTTTTTAGAAAGAAAAAAATCGAAAACTTTTTTTAGAATTAAAAGTTTTTGAATTTGTTGCTTTAAAAATACGCCTTAAATTGGAAAAAAAGTATGACACATTTGTTACTCAAAATTTTGCGTAGAATACGATGAGTATTTTTTAATTTCCGTGATATGTAATTTTTTTTTTTCATTGTGGGGTCTCATGGAGCCCCATAAAAAACGAATTTTTACTTTAAAAACATTTTCCGTATTGTCTCTTGTAAGAAATTATTCAAGCTTTTATAAAAAATTATTCAATTTTGGCCTTATTATAAAATTCATCGAGGTTAATTAATTTTTACTCTAAAAGTACGCATTAAATGAAAAAATTGCAGAAGACATTTTTTACTTAAAATATAATGTGAGAATAAGGTAAAAATTTTTAAAAGTAAAAATTCGTTTTTTATGGGGGCCCCATAATGAAACAAATGACAAATCACGGATTTTAAAAATACCATCGTAATCCACGTAAAATTTTGAGTAAAAAATGTCAAGCTATTTTTCAATTTAAGGTATTTTTAAAGCAACAAATTCAAAACTTTTAATTCTAAAAAAGTTTTCGTTTACAGCAGTCGCGATACGTTATACGGAAAAAATAATTCAATGAAAATAGTATGTAAACGATATATGGGACATCAGGTTGCTAAAACCATAAAGACGTAAATCTTTGGTCACATCGTCTATCGCGGGATGACAAAAGTTGTTAATGGGTGGTCAGCTCGGGACCGATGAGAAGTCTGGCGTCTCCTCCGCCACTGGGTGGCTATGGAGGCGGAAAGGTTCGTTACGTTAGTGGGGTGAAATTAGGGTCTTTTAGAATATACCAAGTTCATAAAACAGAGGAATTCACCCAAATTATGCAGTTCTTTCCCCCGCTTAATGAATTCTTACGTTGTCGTGTTGGCTCTGGTTAATCCTGAAGTGTGCTATTATTGTATTTGTTCAAGAGTATTTTCTGTTTGCGTGATCAAAGCGTCTTCAAGAATTAATTAGTTCGTATTAATTAATCGTCGGAAATAAGACGTGTGACCGGGGGTTGGTTCACGGCATTTGTTACTGTTTGTTTTGTCTAAATTAAAGACTCCTTATTTGCACGGTTGTGCTATTTATTTCGCGCCGGACTACCAAGGGGACCGATCACTTACCGTCGACTAATTGAGGCGTTATCAGGTAAGCTAATCTGACCTTGTACAAATTAATAAACGAACCCGCAATATCATAGTGGGACAGATTTAAAGCGCGCTCCGAATCTGGAAGTACAAAAAATTCCAAGTCGGGGGGTGGATCCCACCATTACACTTGGTTTTCTTTCTGTATCCATTATTGGCACTATTTATGTCAACATATTTTTGGTCATTTTTACGATACGCTATCCGATAAAACGGAGCCGTTGTCTGGCAGAGGCAGATTCCTTGCAGGACTAGTGAGAATCGGCCTTTCTTTAGAGTTTCAAGAGCAGGTTCCTGATGTGGTTGTGAATATCGACGACAACGCATTTAAGTGTTCTCTTTGTCACATCATTCAACTGTTTAGAAAAACAGGAAGGATTGTGGAATGAAAGAATTTGACGTCCCACAAGTTAGGGAAGATTTTTAAAAACATTATGGGCAATATGGGCATGTTTGTTTGTTTGTTTGTTTGTTTGATCTTTATTTCCATTAGACTTTGAGTACAAAGTATAAGTTAAGTCAATATGTTTGGTAAAATACAAAAGTATACGTATGAATATAAGCTAAAAGAAAAAAATGTAAATATAAAATAGCACTAATTGTAAATTTAAAACTAAAAAATGATACATCCACCAATAGTTACATACATACATACAATTATAACATTACACTTATTCGCACATATTGCTACATTGTAAATATTCTGACATTGAATAAAAAGCATATTTTAATAACATTTTTCGTGCTCTGTTTTTAAATAGTGATATACTATTTATTGACTTCAAGGACACTGGAAGCTTATTAAACAATTTTATTGACATTATAGTCGGTCCATTTGCAGATAGAGTTAATGTGTGCTGAGGTATATCCATATTTATGAGTCTGACGTAATGAGTAATTATTGTTTTCGGTTCTATAACTACAGAATTTATTTGGATTTGACTTAATATAGCAGATACAACTAAGGATATATAAGCAAGTGATTGTTAAAATGCCTAATTCTGGAAAAAGTTTTCTGCATGAATGGTGTGAGGTTTTAAATACCATAGTTCTTATTATTTTCAGCTGTAATACAAAAAGGTCATTTATATTAGGACCATTGCCCCAACACAGTATACAGTGCTTAGTCTTGATTGAACACAACCGAAGTAATAAGTTTTTAATACACTCTAGATAATACTTAAGATAATACTTAAGATAACCCGCAGTCAATTGTCACTCCTAAGAATTTTACGTATTCATTTTGTTTAATACTCCTACCATTAACACGGAAAAGCAGACTTTCGTTAATTTTTTTTTCGAAAAACAAAATTCGGTCAGTCTTCAAGGTATTTAAGGCCAGACCATTATCAATACAATACTGTTGCATAAATGATACAGTTTTTGTGCATCAGTTTTCAGATCAAAGAAATTTTTTCCACAAATGGATGCTGAGGTATCATCGGCAAATATATTAAAGAAACAAGTTCTGTTCTGAAATATGTTCTGTCGCCCATGAATTTCTTCCTGTGACATAACATCATGCGATTTCTATTTGTGGACGTAATTAAAGAACATAATTTTTCAAGTTCTTATTAATAATCTTGATTGATATCAAGAAACAATTTTGGAAAAAAATAAATGAGATTGACCTCAGTAAATCGGTTCTATTCGACAAAGGTGACACAAAAATATAAATAAAATTTATATTCTACTGTCAACACCGCCCTGGCGTCAGGATTTTTTATCCGATCTCTAATTATGAATAATCTGAGTTTTCCTGGGTAAATTCTTTTTATCGCTGAGCATGGAGTGAGTACTCCTTGCGATCGCGAGTGAAGGGAGGTGATTTAAAAGAGAAAATAATGTAAAAAGCACACCCACATTTCGTGACGATAACTACCCCGCCTGAATACAAAGCCTTTCACCGGCTGAGGGTATAATCGGGGCATTGAAGTGCTCCCGAAATCCCGGCGCAACGATATTAATTAGATTCCGGAATCCCCGCACGGAATCCTTCAACTTTATCACAATTTTGCATGATAATGCCCGCACACGCTGCGACCGCGGGGGAGGCCCCACAAAGGCCGTAAACCGCCCGGCCAAATGAGATCCTCTAAAGTTCATTATATCAGTTCATTGCGGAGAGCATAGCGGGATTTTCTTTCATGAGGTTTTCCATTTGTGTGTGCGTGTCTTTACAACAAAGGGGAATAGTAGCGTAAATCTTTTTTGTTCGTGTATGGGGGTCCTCCTTCGAGGAGCCTCCTTTGGGTCCATTGTGAGCCACCCCACGTTTGTGGGTTAGAGGGTCTCAGACAGATCCACCCCCTTAACGAAAAGTAAAATGGTGTTTAACGGGAGCCTCTGAATTTCCCAAGGTTCCCTTCTAGTCTAGGTAAGTAGCTCTCACACCGGCGAAAAGCCGAGCAGAGACAAAGAATGAATGGGAGATTCATCTTCTTGATTCACATATTCTACAAGTATCATCGCCTGTGACGTTGATGATTTTAAGATGTCTATTCATGGGACCACTGCCTATGACAATGATAATTTCCTATGACAATTTTAAGATCTTCACGACAACACATTAGCAGTTCGCTACTGCGTTTTGAATCAGGACCCTTAACCGTAGATGGTCACACTGAGTAGAATCGACCACAACCATTTTTCGAACGTCTCGTAGCGTCTCTTAGTCGTAGAAATGCCTCGTGACGCAAGTCTAGGTAAGTAGCACTCACACCAGCCAAAGCCGAGCAGAGGTAAAGAATGTTAAGGCGAGATTCCTCATCTTTTTCATACATCTTACAAGTATCATCGCTCGTGACGTCGATACTCTTAAGATGTCTATTTATGGAGCAGTGTCCAGTGAACAGTCCCATGACAATTTAAGATCCTTATGACAAAGCATTTGCATAGTCGCTGCTGCGTTCTGAATCGGGACCCTTAACCGTAGATGGTCACACTGAGTAGAATCGACTCCAACCATTTTTAGAATGTCTCGTAGGGGTGGAAGAATGAGCCTCGTGGCACAAGTCTAGGTAAGTAGCTCTCCACCAGCCAGGCGTGCAGAGACAGAGGGGTAAGGCGATTTTCACTTGTCTTGCAATATCATCCTCTCGTCATATCTTATTCTTTTTACATCAATCCCATGAATCTAAATCCCCACAACGCATTTGCAGCCGCGTTTGAAAGGACCCTTAACCACAGGGTCTCTACCAGTTTAAATGGTTGTGAAAGCCTGAAGTAGCTCACACCAGCCAAAGCCGTGCAGAGACAAACAATGTTAAGGCGAGATTCCTCCTCTTTTCACACATCTTACAAGTATCATCGCTCGTGACGTCGATAATCTTAAGATGTCTATTTATGGGGCAGTGTCCAGTGAACAGTCCCATGACGATTCTAAGATCCTTACGACAAAGCATTTGCAGGTCGCTGCGTGGCGTTAACCACCTGAGTAGAATCAGGAACCTTTTTAACGATGTAGATGGTGCACAAAGTCTGAAAAGTGGCTCTCTCACACCAACCAAAAAGAAACAAACAAGCAATGGGACGAAAATCCTCCTCTCTCACATCTTACAAGCATTCGTCGTCGATAACCAAGATGTCATGTAGCGTCTGACAGTCGGCGGTTCAAGTGAAATGAGCTCTGCGTTCTGAATCAGGACAACCGTAAGTCTGGGTAGAATCGTCCAACCATTTTTTCATGATTTATCTTGACACAAGTCTAGGTAAGTAGCTCTCACACCAGCCAAAGCCGAGCAGAGACAAACAATGTTAAGGCGAGATTCCTCCTCTTTTCACACATCTTACAAGTATCATAGCTCGTGACGTCGATAATCTTGTATTTTGCGTCCAGATCCCAGATCCATCCTACACAAACATCATCCTTAAACCACAAAAAAGATGTCTATTTATGGGGCAGTGTCCAGTGAACAGTAGCGGGCCCATGACGATTCTAAGGCTATGTGGCGGTGGTGCAAACAAATATAAACTTCGCGACAAAACATTAGCAGTTCGCTGCTGCGTTCTGAATCAGGACCCTTAACCGTAGATGGCCACATTGAGTAGAATCGACCCCAACCCCAACCAAGGGACAGGACAGTATTAGCGTATTTTTGTTTTACCACGATATAATGTTTGAGGAACAGTCGTAAAATTTTTGCCTCGAAATTAATTCTGTATGAAGATAAGAAAAATCCGTAAAAAACACGATTTTTTTCGGCACCTCAACTGCTGATGTTTATATTTAGATAATAAATTTCGGTTAGGAAAATTGCAATAGCTGCTTCTGCAAACCTTAAACTATATATAGATATTTGATTTAAATTTTTAGAACGCATTATTTAGTCAGAATATCACTTTTGGATCTTTGGTCCATTCTACTCGTGCTGATCGTTACGCGATTTTACGGAAGTGTGACTAGGGTAAACGAAGGCTCCTGACTGACGGAGTCACCTTTGTAATCGCCACTCTTGGTGGTTGTTTACTCTTTGAGAGTGTTTTATAGCGGCTCTTAGGAATCGGAGGAACCAACCCGGCCCAAGGAAGTCCGTCTTCAAATCCTCCCTTGACCTCATTGTCCTTTTTGCCGCTATGACCAGGGCCCAGCAAAGTACAACCTTTTGGTTGCATCTGGCACGCCCAAACAAGCCTCGAATCAATTCTCCATGACTGCTTTCGTCTGCCACTGACGTGGTTCTGCATTCATACTATTACACATTTTAACGCATGGATTTCGGTCTGGAATATTGTGGCATGTTTGCCCATTGGTATTAACCAATGTTGAGCCTGCTTATCCAGATTCCAGATCCGGAGCCTTCCTGCGAGAATGAAACCCGACTCGTCTGCATAGCAAATAAATTAGTCCTCCAGTCCTCCCCTATCTGAAAAATGAGGTCGGATGCACAACCTTAGGAACTGTGATTTAATGATTACTGATCATCTTCGTATTTTTTCAAAGCGCCATTCCTGCGCAGCAAAAGGAAGCCCGCCGCCGCCACCTCTTTCACCCTCAAGGCGACAAGGCGGCAGATTTAGCAGGGACCTCCAGGGGCGGCGGCAAGAGTAGTTTTGAAGCATCCAGTTGTTGTAAGGCAGGCAAGGACGTTTTGTATTCATTGTTGTTGCTAAATGCTGCAAATAATATTGTCAAAACCTTCTTCATTTTCATAAACATCCTTTTTCATGAACGATTTCTTTCTCGAAGACTGATAGATATAGAAGTAATTTAATTTAATTTAATTTCGCAACGGTATAAGTTAATGAGCGTAATACTTCTAACTTCTATTACGTGCAGAGCTAAGCGGGATTTTCTTTCACGAGGTTTTCCGTTTGTGTATGTTTGTTTACAACAAAGGAGCAGTAGTAGCGTAAATCTCTAATCGGGAAGCGGTCAAAGTGCAGGTAATGCTTTTAAGGTAAAAAGGGCTGCTCTAAGGCAGGGATGCATCGAAGACGGGAATCTAATCGTCCGGATATCTAAAATGGTCGGATCTGCTCCGAGAACAAAGCAGCTTGCGCTGATCTTTTGATGCATGTACCTCGAGGGTTTATCACTTTTAAGAAATCCCCTTACGCGTAGTTCTTTCAAGAGATAACAATGGGCTGTAAATTTTAACTTTTGTCATCAAAAACCCCGAGAAAATTCGAGAGATGCAATCGGCCAAGTTAATCTATGGCCAAATACTTAAATATTTTAGAATATGGAGTCAATGCGTTAAATGAAATTAGCAAAATATTCACCATTACACTGCAACAATTTGATTCATACAAATACCAGTAAGCAGAATGTATTCCTTAGTAATTGTATCGTCTAAACCATTTAATTCGAGTAATTCTCTGATATAGTCCAAAGTTTGCGGGATTGGGGACACTTGGAAACAATGACATACATCAAACGAGACCAAAATTACACATTCTTTCAATTGGATATTTTGATATTGTTTTAATTCATCGTAATTAAATAAACTGTTTCCTCTAACATAAAATTTACATATGAAATAGAAAACAATGAATAGCTACTGTTGGATGTATTAGTTATTAGAAACAGTGGAAATAAGTTAGAGTTTGATGTATATAGGGAAAGAGCTGCGACTCTTAGATATATTCCCAACGATTCACACCAATTTCTTTCAACACAAAATGGCAAGTTTTAATTTTCTCAAGTCTTTTTAATTCCTTCAGTAAAGAGAGGTTCGAACATGAGAAACTATTAATTAAGAATATAGCTAAGAATAACGGTTACTCAGTTCATTTAATAGATAGAAAGTTATAAGGAAGCGAAATTTAAGAGAACCCTCGTACAATTCCCACTGACTTTCGTGGAGATACTAATAATTCGAAATTTGCTCATTACCATAAGAACCTAAATTCACCCGAGGACTATACAAAATTTTAAAAATATTATCATTAATTTGGTTTATAATTCTAAAAATAAACTACAGACGCTTTTGGGTAACCCCAAAGACAAGATCGACAATGACGAAATGCCTCAGGTAATATACGAAATAGGTTGTCAAAGATTAGGGACCAAAAGTATATTGCAAAATAAAGATCTATTTTGACTAGATTAAAGAACACATGGCTCATTTGAAATATGGCAGAGCAGAAAATCTTTGCCCAATACGTTTTTATAAACAACCATAGGATAGACATAAATAATTTAAAATTAATTAGAAATGTAACAACCTGTAGACAGTTGGATGCTTTGAAAGTTTAGAAATCATTAAGTGTAACAGTGTATGAATAAGGACAATGGTCCGATACCCACCAGTCCATGTTTGCTCTGATAAACAAGACAGTTACGGTTCATGAACCGGCACAAATTTAGTATAAATAGTGCAAGTGTGTAGGTTGGAATTTAGTTTTAATCTCTCCTGAAGATGCCAACTTATTTGGCGAAACGCGCGTCGATGGTATGTGTAGTTCTCGCGTTTCGTGGAAAACGTCCAGTTTGATGGTTTTCATGCTGAAGGTCTCCAGTACCCACTCCATTTTTATATTAACATTTGTACACTCGATATAAAGATAGGTACACCTTCCTATGGCACACCACTTGATTGTCGTGTTCACATCAATTTAGAGCGGTTATATTGACCATTTATAGCATCAGTGCGATAACAGATATACAACGGAAGTGGGAAAGTCTCCTGCGATAAAATTGTACCCCACGAACGATCTACATCATTCTTGTCATTTTTATTCGAGATACTTCTGACAGCGCGGCACCCATTAATCTATACAATATGGACACGCCGGTCGAGGTAAGAACTTTGTAGTTTATTCCATTAAGTCTACCTACTGTATGTTATTAATCGATATAGTCTCAGATTTTCTCGTGTCGTCTCCTTTTGTTCGTCTATTCAATTATGATTGAAATTACTAAAACTATAGTTTTGTAGTTTTTTTGAAGTGTAAACTTCTATAGGCGGACCTCGTTAGAAAACTAAAAAACTGCCTGTCTAGGTTGCTAAGAGAGCGGCTGTAGCATCATTTGTTTTCATCATTCAGTCAACATACACCATGTATATCAAATGTGGAATAAATTAATTATTTCAAAATTAAAAACATTTTGAAATAATCCTCAGACAGGTCTACTTATTTATAAAAATATTTTTTTTTACTAAATGTGATTTTTTTTATTATATATGGTTTTTGGTATATGACGTCAAGGCATTTTTTGTTAAATGACAATCTATATTTTGTTTGACAGATTTGGATAGAGGGTACATTTTGAGATACAACAGTATGAACAAAGTTTCACCTTTGAACATGAAAGTTTTCGAGATATTTCAGGTCTCAATAAAGATTGCATTGCCACATTACGTTAATCAGATATTTCCTGATGGAAATATGGAGACACAGACAGGATCAAATGGATCGGCAGACATTGAGTGGCCTCCAAGATCTCCAGATCTTACTCCTCATTCCTTGTGGGGGCGGGGGAGTTTAAAAATGTGTGAAAAAGTAAGCCAAACGACATTCTAGATTTAATAAAGAGAATTGTATTGAAAGTTAACAAAATTACTTCAGAAGTAATAAGGTTCAGACCGAGTTTTTTTCCCTGTTTGGAACATATCAGGTTGAACAAAAGTCATTAAATTAAACATTTATTGACATGAATGTAATAATTGTTATCATTTATTTTGTTTTCATTTCGAATCTCTGTTGATATTTGTTGAAACCTCAAATATCTCGAAAACTTTCCTTTTTCAAGGTGAAACTTGTTTCATACTGTTGATGACGTAATATGATATCAAAAAATAAGTACAATAAAAATTACATTTATCAAAAAAATGTTATTTTATAAATAAGAGTGAGATTTTTTCCAAATGCTTTTAAACTGGGAATTAATAAATTTACTCCATACTTTATGTAAGTTCACAGTGTAAATATATTTCTATAAATAATCCAAGTTCGAATCTAATATTTCTTTATTTTATGAAGTTACGAGTAGTTCATTTTTAAAATACCGGTTAATAGCGGAAAAAAATAGAATATAACATGTTACATACTTGTAAATAATATAACAATTTATAATAATCCAACAAAGAGAAAATCTAGAGTTGAAATTTGTACAATTTATTAATAAGTGCCTAGTACCTAAGTAAACGCCCCTGATTTTTTGAAAGTTGCTCAATTTAAAGATTTTCATCATTTAATATTAGTTGTATTCCAGTTTTTATTTTTTTTATCTTGTATTCTCTGTTCTTTTTTTTTCTGAGATCAGTTCATAAAACGAATAAAACAACAGTTCACCATCATTAATTCAACGTGTCACTTCTGTCCACTGTCCCACTTCGGTAACATTCTTATTTTCTTAACATTCTGCCTCAGCTAATAATAACTGATTGAAATATAGGTCTGTGAATTTGGCACCCTCCAATTCGAATTGAAGGCATTCGCTTGCCCAAGGGGGTGTCAATATTTGTCTCAGCGAAAGTGGCTTTTTTTGCACGCCTTCAAGTAAAAATAAATATGGGGAATTTGTTGTCGACTGAGAACAACTATTTATTATTAAAAATATATTGAAAACAAAAGAGTCAATGCTACAGTTTGGTGAAATTATTTCTTCCTGGGTTTTGCCGCGGTCATCTAAATTGACTTGACGTTTCGCTGATCATGCTGTCAGCTTCTTCAGAAGGTTTCTAAAGACTGGTGTTGTCGTCTTTTGTTCCTCGTTATATACCTTGGTTCTGCTATGGTTGGCTGCACATCCGTCGAGCTCGGTTGACCATGACATTCCCGGTCACTGGTTCTTGGTATCACTAATCTCCATGTATTACTCAGTCGATAACCGTCCTCCCTATTAAAATTATTATTATTTTTCATGATCTCCAGGGATTCTCTAATTATTCTTGGGTAATATCTTGTAGTTTTGTCTAACACTCTGATGTTCTCATAATCGATTTTGTGGTTCTCGTTGATATGAACATGCCCGCTATTGCTGACTTGTCTGTATTCCCCAGTCTGGGTGTCGTTCTTTGATCCTACATTGTATACTTCTTCCCGTCTGTCCAATGTAGCTTTTCCCACAGGTACATTTTAACTCGTAGATACCTTTAGTTAAGAGTCTAGGAACCGGATCCTTGTTTGAGGGAAGCACCTGCTGTATTTTCTTTACTGTGCGAAATCGTACACCAATATTCTTTTTCGACAGTGTTTTCTTGAGTTTATCTGTCACTCCTGAGACATAGGGTAGGCAAGCATACGTTGTTGGTTGTTGCTCTACCTTTGTTCTCTGGGTGCGGCATACTCTGTCGATGTCTTTTTCTTTATAACCGTTTTTCGTTAAAGCTTCTTTAATTTGCTGTAATTCCTCTGGTCTGCTTTCGGCATCACATATTGTTTCAGCTCTATGAACTAGTGTTTTGATTAACGATCTTTTCTGTTGCGGATGGTGATGCGATGCTGCGTTCAGGTAACGATCTGTGTGAGTTTTCTTCCTGTATACTCCATGGGCCAGCTTGTTATTGTTCGTACGTTTTACTAACACATCCAAAAAAGGTAAAACTCCGCCTTTCTCAGTCTCCATTGTGAACTTTATGTTGGAATGTAGAGTAATCAGATAGTCGAAGAAAACAGTCAGAGAAGATATTCCATGGGGCCATATGATGAATGTATGGTCCACGTACTGTAGCCAGCATTTTGGTTTCTTTTCACTGCCACGAATGGCCTCTTCTTCAAACGCTTCCATAAATAAATTTGCAATTACAGGTGAAAAGCGGTGATCTCATAACGGCTCCGTTCTTTTGTTCGTAGAAATCTCCATTCCATAGAAAATATGTTGTTGACAGGCAGAACTTGACTAGAACAGGTATGTCTTCACTTAATTCTTGAGGTACAAGTTCTTGACGAATCAGGTTAACTCTCTCCCTACCCTCTCTCTACCCTCTTTTTATTTTTATGTTTCATACTATGTGACGGCTATAACCGCTTTTGTCCCTACACAGCAGTTTTTTTCTCACATTCTAGACATTACGGTCGTGCCGTCATAAAATAAAATTGGCATGAAAATTTCATAAGCACCTAAAAATGTGTTTTTTTTTTGTATTAAGTAAATGTTGTACAAATATGGTTGAGCCTGTCTTTTCATGCTTTATTCCTCATCGAAAGCTTGATCTTTTTTTTATTTCCAGGTACATGTTTGTGACACATATGGGTGTGTAGTATGTATAGAATTGTTTTATGAGTAAAAATTTGTGAAACGTGTCACGGATTTTCCAACTATTTAGAAATTTGGAATTAATTGGCGTATTTCAAAGTACCTGATGGTACTAAACTCTGCATAAATTTTTTTTAGAAAAAAAAAAACAATTATTATAAAAGTTATGAACAAATGAAATTTTATGCAGCGATTAAAAAGATCGATTCGAATCGATTTTTATCTCGAAATGGAAGGCTCTAATCGAAAAATTTTATAGGACAATTTTTTTTTTCGAAAGGCATTGAACTTTTCGGAAAAAATTGTTAGAACTTTAAAAATGGTTAAACAAAATAAAAAAATATTGTTTATAATAAAAGAATGCTGAGAATTCAATGTTCTCCATCACTTATTTAAATTTTCTTTTTCTAATTACTCGTTATACATTTCCAGATATTTAGAAAAAGGAAAATTTTTGGGATCGGTGTTTGCAAATAAACTGCACGCTGTTTCGTTGGACGTTACGCTGGAACCGGTTCCGGTTAACCCGGAAGAAGTCAACTTCATCAAGTGACGAATAATTGGAATGCAAAGTTTGCTCATTTGATTGGAATCTATGTGTGTGATTCCTGTAAACGTTCAATTAAAATCAATAAACTGGATTCGACTACGTCAGTTTTTTGTAAATTAAGTTTAATCAAATTTCAACGATGATTATTATTTAATGTTAAATAATAATTTAATGTAAAATAATAATAAATAAGATTATTATTTAATGTTAAATAATAATCATCGTTAAAATTTGATTAAACGTAATAAAAAAAAACTTACGTAGTGGAATCCAGTTTATTGTTGTTAATTGAACGTTCACAAGTCGATATTAAATTATTTTTTTTAAATGTCTTGACAGGATTTTATAGGATATGTATTCCAGTTTCCGAAACTGACCTTCAATTTCCTGTACGATCATTGCCGTTGCTGAGATATCGATGGTTGAAGACAAAAGGGGTCCTTTTTTCGTTCAATTTTCGGATATCTCCGCGACAAATGGACGTAGCAAACAATTAAAAAAGGAAATTGGAGCTGAATAAACAGGCTATCTGGTCCATACAGTCGTTTAACCCAAAAAAAAAAAATTATCCGAGCCCGTGGAGCGAGAAAAAGAAGGCTAAAAATTTGGTTTTTTTTCGCGCTATTTCTTCGGATTGCATTAAAACGCTTTTTTTAAATTCGCGATACGACCATTTTTCACAGCCCGTCAAAAATCGGGGAAAAATTTTTTTTGCTCCCTTAATTGTTGTGCGAAGTGTATTTTTTGAAAAGATAATGTTGAGCACTATTCCACCACAATAAAATCTAATATGGTGTTTGTAAGAAAAATCAGAGTTAATGGTGTTAATTTAGAAACAAATGATAACAGAAATATTTTGATAAAGTCAGCAGACGCATCTTAAAAAAAGTGTCCTAACAATGTACTCCCTAAAATATTCTAGTAGTTAATATAAAAAGGGGACATTTTCTAAAACGCATTTTCTCGTTTTTTTTTGGAATTATCTCGAAATTGATTAGAGATTAATTGAATTGAAAAAAAAAAGTTGAAGAGGTACACTCAACATCCACATATCCGAATTTTACCGTTCCGCAAACGTCCACATTTCCGAACTCTCGTCACCTCGGGGATAACCGAACTGCTGGCGCATGCGCAAAGGGTTTTTCTGGCTCATTCTAGTACTTTTCTGTTTTTCGAGGTTTTTATGCAAATGTAATACATACAGATATGTGTACATGTTAATAAAAGAACGTTTTTTAAACAAAAAAAATGTCAGGTGCAAAGGAGAGAGTGATGCAGGGAATTATTTTGTAATTCAAAGTAAAGGTTTGTTTTATTGAACATTTTGTTGACGTAACCTATAATAATTTAAAACTAAAATGAAAAATGATGAGAAAATATGTATTTTTAATAAAACCGTGATACAAAACAAACATTATTGTACTGTTTATTTGCAGAGAAAAGAGCCTGCTAAGAGGCTAACCTTGGAGCAAAAGCTGGATCTGATAAATCACGCAAAAAATGGTGTTAAAAATGTTGAACTATGTAAGATGTACAGTATTTGTAAATCGTCAGTGGCAGAAATTCTTGGGAGAAAAAAAATTTACTTGTCGGAAGAAAAAAGACGAAAATTGAGTGGACGGATTGACACAAAAAAGTGCACCGGTACTTATGATACGCCATTTGAAATAAGTGTTTTTCCACTGGTTTGTACAAAGAAGAACTCTTGTAGAATCTGTCTCAGGTGTGCTGCTGAAGGAGGGCGATTTCCTCTTTGCTGAATTCTGTGACAATCGAAATGTTTGATAACAATCACATTATTGTGTTTACATTTTTTTCTCATTTCAAATTTCGCGGTTTTTTTTCGTCAACCAATCAGCGACAAGTTCGGTTGTATGGAAGTACAAGTTCGGAAATATCGTGAGAAAAAAGTTCGGAAATATCGTGAGTTCGGAAATTTGGAGTTCGGATATGTGGATGTTGAGTGTATATCCTCTAAAACTATCTCAAATAATGGCCGACATATTAATGTATGCACAACCAATTTTGGACAGACTGTATACACACAAACATATGTATTTTCTTGATAAAATTTTCCAGCAACTAAGTTTTAATTTCAGATTTTCTGTATAGAGCTCCGACTCTTGAGGAGATAAATTTGGTAGAATTTAATACACTCTATTTTAATGTAATTAAGAACGATCAGTAATAACGTCTCTATGTCACGTGATCTTTGTGTTTACGAAAAGTGACACAAAGTGTATGCGTGGGTGGAGATACAAGAAAAACTTCACAACGGTGTTTATTGATAGCCAGACTTTTCGCCTTTTACGCTTTTAATGTTATTTTAACGGGGGTGGAATGTAGGAGGAACCGCAGGAAAAAACAGCGCTAATACAACTTTTTTTTAAGTAAACAACTCTAAAGGTCTAAGGTAAACAGTGTATTAATAGAATGACAGAATTATACAAATTCATAGTTAACGCGTGTTTCACTGATTAATGGTTTCTGACGTTGTCAGATCCACCGGAATACGTGGAGTCCTTTTTAGGCATACTGAGGGCAGTTCCTCCTTGTCACCGCTATGAGAAAGTAAACCTGGTGAGAAAATAAGCCGAGACTCATTGTTCGTTGTTATGCGTTGTCAAATATAGGAAGAAACCTAATATGGTCGAAACTGGATATGGAACGTTCAGTTCCTTCCAATTTGTACTGCTGAAAAATAATTTAGAGAATATTATAAAGTACACGTGTTCCATAAAGTGCGCAACTTTTCAAGAATTAATAAAACAGTCACATTTCAATGACAATGCATATACCTATTCTTATACACGGTGTCAATTTGAAAACGAATAGCATTTAATATTGCCTAAAATAATGACAGTATTAAAATTTGCGAAACACGTCAATTTAAATATCAAGGGGGCAACTTTTGAGGCATTTGTTGTCGTATTACTTTCAACCCCCTAACCCTCAGGACCATTCCCATAAAATTTTAAATGGCAACCCCTATTTATTTTGCCATTTTTGAATTTCTTGTACAATTCTAGATAAGTCCCATATTTCTTTTTGTCAAAATTGAGGTAGTTAGCCTCATGAATGTGTGGAATGTATTTAATTTCAAATTGAAATAATGCAACTTTTAAAAGTATGATAATGAAATACTCAAATTCTTACCTTTATAATTACTTTATTAATTGTTCAAAATGGGTTCCATTGTTTTCTAAGCACAAGTACTATTCAAACAAGTAAGATATTCAAACTGTTCGCGGACGTGTTGAAGAGTTTCAGGTAAAATAGCCCTACATTCTTGTACAATTCTGTGCTGCAGTTGTTCAATTGAATCTGGTTGAGATTTAAGTGGTTACGTGTCCTAAAAGAAAACAAACTGTTTTGTTTTATTTGTTTAGTGATGGGTGGCAACCAACAAAGTGCATGGACACAAGAAGGGGTGAGTGATTTAAAACATTTAAATGAACGAGCTAAGAAACATGCTACAATGAAAAACATTTACATAACATCTTAGATTTTAGTGTGTTGGGAAAGGTAGGCATAAGGCAACAGCTTGATAGTGCTTATCGTGAAAATATAAGACGGTCACAATGAAAATGTGGATAAAAACAGACATATTTTAAATCAAATAATTAATTGTATTAAATTTTGTGAAACAAATCCGGGACTTTAATAAAAAGGCGATTAACATTTTTGTGAACAATAAGGACAGGCGAGCTGATTTCCACACAAATAACGGTAAGATACCTATATCAATTTTTTTTCACATGTTGCCACCCATTATTTTAGTATATTTAAGCCCTCAATATTCGTGACTAAATATTATTTTAAAAGCTACCAAATCCCAAAAATTATTCTTGTGAAAGTCTATATTTTTGTATAAAAGAATTTTTCATTGAAATTCTGAAGTGTCATAAAACGCATGACCTTGAAAATTTTAAAATTTTTGCCTGCGGCGCCTTTGGTATTAATAAGTAATCCTACCTTGACACACCCTGTGCCCACCGATGTAACACACCCACGAGCAGCCACTGATTTTTAACAAATTTATATTAATAATAACAAAAACATTTCATTTGAGCGTGAACCTTTACTTGTCTTCTTTATCTTATAAAAGTGGAAAAAATAGAATACATATTAAATAGAATATATTGAAAAAAACAACAAACAAAAATTGAAAAATATGTCAGGAGATGTGATAGTAAGCTCTGATTTTCTGATATTGTCATTAGCAAAAATGTCCGATGTTTTGCATCGCTTGCTTGTTCACCCTATGTGTCATGTACTTTTTATTAATTCTTACGAATCCACTGTGTACGATAGAGTACTCCAATATAAAGTTAGAGTTATTTACTGTAAGAATTATGACAAAATTATCCCAAAAAAACGAGGCTTTATTGAGCGAATCTGTCTAGTCGGTCGCTGTTAATGGAAAGCCTTTTTTGCAACTCTCCCATAAATCTTGTTAGCTTTTTCGGAGCGTTCCAAGGACTCCCTCGCGCCAGCGCTTAACTAGCGGAGTTGCCGAAGCTTTTGTTCTCACGGGCCATTCAAATGGATCTGCGTTCTGTTTGTGGTGGAAACACAAGGGGGAATAGAATTCGCCGAGTATTAAACGTGCAAATGGAATTATTTACGCACTGTCACTTTCGAAAGCTTAAGTCTCGCGAAGTTATGACAGCGAGAGGTAAAACAAAGGAGAAGTCGTTACGAATATTCACAGAGTCAGCTCGTCATACATTTTCTACGCAGCAAGCATTTGGTTAAGACATACATATTTTGGATGGAAATTATAAAAAAAAACATCTCCTAAGGAATCATTACATCCACATCTAAATTATCCGTACTTAATTAGATGAATAAGACAGATCTTATGGCATGACTAAAGATATTTATGACCAATATGACTTTTATGATCAACTAGTTGTCCCGGCAGACGTTGTCCTGCACTTTTAATATAAAATTTAATGAATTGTATGACTATGGCGCTACTTATCGAATCTTAGCATAGCTATGAACCATTGGCTCGACAGTTCAAGTAAATACCACTTCAATCGGTCAAGTCGTTCAAAAGTTACACGATCACCGATCACCCGTATGACTGATTTACAGTGCACACCAGTACACCACAGTACAGTGCACCACAGTGCACAGTCACTGATTTACAGTGCACACCAATTAAAAATTCGCCAAAAGCCGCAAAATTCCTCAAATTGTAATCATTTTTTTATTTCATTATAACAAACCAAAATACAGAAGGTCATGACGTTATTATTGTTTATACTGGGTGTTGTAATTTCAATGTCCACCAGTGTACGTTAAAGGCCACCTAATCAAGTTAAAAACCTTACATTTGCAGACTATGTTATGTTGTACCTACATGGTTATAAAATTATAAGTGCGTATCTTGTATCGATTGCAAATTATCTGTAGAGAAAGAAGAAATGTATTAACTCAGTTTATCCCCAACCTCCTTAACCGATTAAGCTCAAAATATAATTAGTTCCAGATTTCGTCATGATACATACGTGTTTCAAATTTCAAGTTGTTATTTCAAAGCATTTTCGAGTATATGACACATAAAAAAGGTTAACAGACCGATAAACAGGCAGACATATTAATTATTTTAGCTTTAACTTAAAACTTTGATATCACTGATTCAATAATTGAACGATACATTTCTCGAACAAATTGAACAAGTGTCAAATACAGTGCGGACGTAATGTGCTTCTAACTTTGAACGAAGCAAAATATTGACGCCGCGCAAAACCAGTTGAAATCGTTTTCATTTACTACTTTCTAGCATAAAAGTAGCATACGACACTTGATCCACCATAGAAAGAGCGTTATCATCGCAATTTTTCAAATGGAAATGGGGGATGTTGTGATATCTGGCAGCTCATTTTTTAAATCGGTTCGGCAGTTCGCAAATAAAATGTCATTTTTGTTTTAGTTTTAATGTCCTAATTCCATATTAAAACAAATTATTTGGTTTTGCTATTAAATACTATCAGCTATTCACGTTTTGTGAACAAAAACACTGAATACAAAAAATATTTCGTGAACCCGATGTAGGTATCTACGTTTTTATAAATAAATATAAATATAGAGACGATATTTAGATTTTAGAATAAACAAAATCCCTGAAATGTAGTAAAGTTATCAAAATGACGCATTGCTTTTGGATTATTACTAAAGTTTTTCCTAGAATTAATAAGCCAGCCGAAATAATTTTTAACCACCGGCCCGGTAAACGAGATATCGAAATCGGTAAAAAGACCTTTATCGTAAAAATATTGAAGTGTGTTTGTAATTTTTTTTAGAGCTTGCCGAAGCAAAATGGCGGCTTCCAGTAGTTTAAGGCATCTTTTTTATGGCCCATGTACGAATCGATAACTTCAGCAAATTTAAAGAGAGCGATGAGGCAGGAAAATTTCGATTTAGTATGATAACGTGCTCAACAGTACGTAGGATTTTTTTAAATTGATTTTTGCAGATACTTTGTGTCTGAAAAAAAAGTTCTAAACAAACAAAATCGCTCGAAAATTGTTAATAACAATTGACCCATGCAATATAACAAAAAAATCATACGTACTGTTGCGGACAAACTAGTTAGAATATTCAGTTAAAATTTCCAAGCCAATCGAATAAAAATTGTTCGAGATATTGGTTCGGCCTTGACTTGAAATTTCACGTTTCGAGAAAAACGCGTTTCAAGTTTTAATTACTGAAAAAACAAGAATAAATTCAATACACGTTTAATCTGCAATGCCTGCACCATACAATTGACCTTCGAAATATTCCAAATATTTATAGGGAAAATGTTCCAACACCTTCTATTAACAAGAAACAGGTATCTTTAATACAACGGAGCGACAGATGCTCCGTTCTCGATACTAACAATGGTACCTAGATTGCGCTCGCAGGGAAAGGAATCCAGTTAGATCCAAAATTCGAGCCTTTACAGGTTTCTCCCATCCATAAAACTTTTTCACGTAATTTTTACGATGTTAAATGACATTTAGGTCGGTGTGGTGTAGCCCCTTAAGTCTCAAATGTGATTTTTTAGTTTTCAGTAAAACAAAAGTATTTTTCTCAAAAACCGCTTTTTTCTGCTTCTCAAAACTACGGAAAATTTTTATTAGAATAAAATTTTCGAAATTTTGATTTCGTGATTTTTTGAACTAAAAATAGTCTCAAAATCCTGAAAAATTGAAAAAGACATATTTGGTCTTGAGAAATTTTTACAAAAAATTTATAATTTTCGAGAAAAAATTATTGATACTTGATATACTTTTCAGGGATTTTTTAGACTTTGATTGTTCAAAAAATCACGAAAATCGAAATTTCCAAAAATTTCATTTAAAAAATCTGAGTATTTTCGAATGAATCTTATTTTTATTTTTAGCTTTACCAAAGCCTGTAGTTTTTGAGAAAAATGGAGTTTATACAAAAATATTTTTTTATAATATTTCAATAATGTGGATCTTTAAAAAAGCAGGACATTTGGGAGACTTAATACAATTAAATGTTATAATTTATCATACCGCTTCAATTATCTAACATGACGAATTTTCAATTTTCTGATTACATGTGGCCTGCACTATATTCGTTGTACAACCAAATGGCCCCTTCTATAGAAAAGGTCACGACCCCTGCCATAGATGGATCGGTAGATGTGGTTTTTTTTGAATGTGACAGGCTTGATCACCCGATATGTCACCCTTAGACTTTTTCTGCGGGGTTACGAAAAGTTCAAGTATTTATTACACAGCGTTCAAAATATTAATTGTTAATTGATGTTAAACTCTGTTATTTTTAGAAAGTGTTGGGTGAACATTTTGAACAATTGTTAAGATAACATTGTTTTCTCTATTTGCTTTTGTGTGGAAATAGTATATTACAATTTAGAAAAATAAAGTTTATTGGGGAACCACTGGACCGATTTTAAAAATATAGCTGCATTGAAGAGATATTTGAAAATATTCTAAGAATACCGTCGAAAACGAAAATTACTATTTTCCAGAAAATAATGTTAAAATTGTACGTATATTTTTTTATGAAGCAGTTTTTTATAAAGCAGTTTTTCTACTCCTGGTCGTATTGAATTATTGACCTAACCATTGCTTACACCTCACCCTTTTTATCGTGTTCTGAAAAACAACAATTAACTCACGCAAAAAAAAACTTTCATTACCTACTAAATGTTTTCGTGTTTCGATAGTGAAAAAAAAAAGAAATAAAAAGGTGAAGACGAAATCCAGAATAAATAGTAGTATCATCGGTTTATTTATTTAAAAAAGAGAGAAATAAAAGCCCTTTCCGTCACTTTATGACTTTACGTTCCTACTGCCTCTTAATTCTCTGGTAGCTGTCGTGTTTTGTACTGATAAAAAAATAATACTTTAAGCTGCTTGCAAGGAATTAAGTCAAAGAAGTTTTGTACACGATGGCTCTCAAGACTGCAAACGAACCCTTAAATTAAACAAATTGATCGAAGAAACTTAATGTTAGGTTGGTAACCTTAACCGATTCCATTGTTTATACTTTGCCGGATAGAACTTTTTAGCACACTTGCTGCTCAAAAGTTCTACACGTTTTTAGCGAAAGCTTTTTTTTTTAATTTCAAGTTTAATAGTTGATAGTAAAATAATAAGGCTAATATCAAGCTATTTGAAAGAAGGTTCGTAACAGATGGCGAGCAAAAAGAGACGTACAGGATTTTCATTTATAATTTGACACCTACCACACCTCCTGTAGGTGTTATATTATGTCGTATAATTCTGAATTTTGTAAGCGACAAAAACTTCTTAAACAAGATTATAGTAAATTTTCCATATTGTAAGCTTATCAAAATTAACAATCGAATATTAGTCATAAAATGAAAAATACTTTCTTTAAATTGAACATTATGTATATTCATGCATTTTTGTTATTCTGCACATATTTCTTTTTCCTTATTTCAAAATACTTGATATTTTACTGATAACTTTTAGACTTTATTATAATTGTATTCCACCTTTTTGCTAAATATTTAAAAAACGTTAATACCAATTATATTGGACTGAAGGTTCTAGACTGACATGAAAGAAACAGCATTTTATATTGCATTTTAATGTTTATCAATAAGTAGGTATTCAAGTCATACCCAAATGTATATTGAGGTATTAATCCATATTTAAAGTCACTCAGTTTGTTCTAAAATATTGTGTCGTTCTATAATTTAAGTATATTTTTTTCAAATATCACCCTTGTAACTAAACATCTAAATTTACTCCCCACTTCATTTTAGGGATATATATATACAGTGGTATAATATACAAAAATTTGGTATTTCAAAATCATTTTAGTGATTTTAGTCAATTTATATTTGAAACTGTAATTGATATTAAATTATATACTCTATAAACTATACTGTAAACTATATAACTTATACTATAACCGATATTTTACACCCTCCTAATCACACCTAGATGTAAATAATAAGAAAGCCATATGTCAATGTGACAGTTTTGACAAAAGGACATGTTATTTGGTCAGTTTCTATACAAGTACGTAGTATCAAAAATATTAGCATTGTGTCACGTCAAGTTTGAACAGAACTGTGTCTGGCGATACTTTTCCCACCCTAAGCTCGCTGGACAAGCCAATGGGTCGCTCAGTTTGACTGTAGCAGTCGTTTGAATTAGTCTCACGCCCCAGTGACGCGTCGAAAACTGTTAAGTGTTCAGATGATCAACGGGTTAATTTCCAGTTTCTTGTAAACTGGTGAAAACTTTTACAAAACTTATGCAATGTTAAAGAAGTGTACGGGAATGAATGTTTATCCTGCACACAAGCTTTTGAATGGTTTAAACCAGGCCTCCCAACACAGGTCCACTCGCTGCCGTCGCGCACTGGTGTTGCACTTTTGCAGCACCGGTGTCTGTCTACTCTGCCTTCGGACTCATCCGCAGCACAACCGCCTTTGCGCTACAGAGAGGCCTGGTCTAAACGGTTTAAAGAGGGACGTAAAACACTCGAAGACAATCCGCGCCCCGAACGACCCTCAATGTCAAAAACGGACGAAAACATTGGAAAAATTGGTAAATGAATCCACGAAGATCGTCGTCGAAGAACTCGAGGTAGCTGGAAATAACAGGAATCTATCAAAGAATGTGTTTCCAGATTTTGCATGAATCAATTAACATGCGCAAGTTTACGCAAAATTGGTGCCAAAACTCCCACTACTGAGCAAAGGAATCAAGAATGAACATTTGCGCCGACATTCTAAACAACAATTGACACTAATTCAGACTTGCTAGACACGGCAATTACTTGTGATGCAAAGTGGGAAGCGGTTAAAGCAAGCGACGGATGTTCTGAACCAGCTGACAGAAGCAGACTTCCAGCACTGCTTTCAACAATGGAAAAGTCGTATGAATGGAAGACGAAAAAGTTGTTACTGTAATTGGTAAAGAATAAAAAGGTTATGACAGCAGCTCGGTTATTTAATAGCCACACCTCGTATTATTACACAGAGTCTACTTTTTGTATGTAACTGTATACACTATTCACATTTGTGTACACTATTCTCATATGTCTACTTTTATTTATATACAAACTGGTATGATTTTTTTTATACCCGTGATATTCCATACGACCATTTAGCGATTTTTTTATTTAGAATCGGAATACAGAGCGTTAATCAAGACCTCCCCCCCCTGTAGGAGAAATTTTTGAAAAAAAGCTGAACAAAAGAAACAAAAAAGTTGAGCAAAATATCGAATTTAAAAGCCGCCAGATCGAGTCAAGTGTGCCATGGATTTAAAATGGATTAAGAAACCGTCATCATAGCAGACTTATAGGTAAGAAAAGAGTCCACGTGTATCACAAAAGTATGGATTAGACTGCAATAAAATATGCGGGAATTTCAGGTCAGGACGTCAATTTGCATTATTAATTACGAAATCAAACGTTCCTAAACAGTATTTTGCTACGCGCGTTAAGAACGACTGAACACAGACGTCCCGGAGTCCCGCCCCCCACTCTCACTTTTGCCGCCGCGGAATATGGGATAGCCAAATGGCAAATTATATAGGCTTCGCACGTGCGTTGCAGGTGTGAAGTTGAAGGTGTTGTACGTTTATTCGGTTTTAGTTCTTTCGCTGTTGTGATCGTCGCGGTACGGAACCAATAAATAGCCATTAGCGAAACGGCTTTATTATGTCGCGATTCCGTTCGCACATAAATTGCAAAATATAATCAAAATCCGTGTTTTAAAGTGACAATAGTACCCCGCCAAACTAATCTGCAAACGTGTATTACAAACTACGGCTGAAACGATTGATGTATTGGTGACGGATGCTGTACGCAATGTGTGTGTTGACAATTTACTGGTGTTTGTCACAGTATACACAATACATGCGCCGGATCTGTATGCACATATAAAAATATGACCCACGTGACATGTTTAGCGCATGCCTTACATCTTGTCGCTAGTGAAATTGCAAAACAATACCCCATAGTGGACCGACTAATTTGGAACACAAAACAAATATTTGTAAGTCAGGGTCACGAAACACAAATTTAAAGAGCACCTACTCGATATACCTCACACCTTCACCGGTATGTACACGATGGTGCAGTGGCTGCAAACATTTTGCCACCCACTTCGAAATTGTAAAGGAATTCATCATACAACTAAATCCCTTAGAATCCAAAAAGTCGACCTTGCCAAAATGCATTTAAGCATCGGATATTCACACAGATTTAAACATTATAAAACCAGAAGTTTATACCACAAGGTTAGAAAATTCAACCTTATCCTGTGAAGAAGCTTTAACTATAATAAGTGACGTTGAAAGTACGTTTGGTAGACAGACTAGTAGACAGAAAGTAGACTAATTTAGTAGATCGTAAAGGTGTCGCAATTAAAAAAAAACTGGAAACTGTGTTAAATAGAAATACGAGGTTACTAAACAATACGAATTTTGACATAAATAGCAGAATGGTTACGTCGAATAATTATGTCGAATACTTAAAATTTGCACCATTGACTTCTGTAGATGCTGAGCGATCGTTTTCATTATATAGATATATGTACCGACCTAATCGGTCACATCTAAGTGCGGTGAATGCAGAACGTATTTTAGTGACTATGATGTATGCCCATACTGTGCAACAATGTCCTCTTACAATTAGTGATGACGGTGACACGACCTTTCAATAGACAACAACGGTTTGGGTAAGTGTCTCTATCATATTTTAATTTTGTACTGGTTTTCTGAGTCGGTCCTGATTTACCTCGAGCTTATTACCCCTAGTATGGATGTATGTCAGTAATATTAACGACATGTTCATTAAAACAAGCTGAATCCAAAAACACAACCAATTTAGCACCACTAAATTTTCGGGCGCTAGGGCATTACCCCCTTTTAAATAAATTAACAATCGGTGACCGCTAAACAAAGAGACTTACCCAGATGCCTCTTGGGTTTGGGCGTTATGGCCTCCTCCGACGTCTGCTCCACCTTGTCGCCGATTATAATTGCTCGGGGGGATAAATAAAATTACGCAACTTCGAGACGAGGAGGGGCTGTTCGGTGGCAATTATCCAGCTGCAGGGGTAGATAAACGCCCTCCCTTAGTTAATTTTGCGGAGTCTGGAGCAGCATCGCTCTGATGTAAAAATAGAAATATTAAATTAATTCTTTCTGGTTCGTCGCTATTGTTTTGTCGCGTATCTGCATGGTTGGGTCTGAAATTGCATTAGAATGGAAGCTTAGAAGCAGTTTCATTCTAATTTTACGAATGTGGGGGAGAGTGGCGTGTAATCGGGTGTATCCATTTTTCCTCCCGCGAATTGTTTCTGTGACGAAAAAGACGAATTAAGCTTGCTATTGAGCTCAAAATGATATTAATTATAATAAAATACGATTGATTTAAACAATTGCAATTGTTACCCTCAGTGAAGGGGTAATTAGGTTACATTCTTTTAAAGATGTTTTAACTTCAGTTGTAATTTTTGGCAAAGGATTTTTTGATAATTTCTTGTAAGGACCTAACTAAGAATAACGGTTACTCAGTCCATTTAATAGATAATTAATAAGGACGCGCACATTCAACTGACAGACCTGTACAATTTCACGACTTTTTCGTAGAGATACTGACAGTTCTAAATTTTGTTTCTTTACCATATGAACACAAATTCACCCGCGGACTAGACAAAGTTTTTAAAAATATTAATATCATTTAGGTTTATTATAACTCTAAAAATAAACTACAAACATGTAATGAATTTTTTATTTTTCTTCGAAATTCGGTAGTTTTTTTAAATGCTGAATATTTTTTTTGAGGTACCTAAATAAACGATACAGTAACCCACAAAGAAACCTTGTACGTGTATGAAAACAGCATTTATACGGTAAGTTGATTAACTTCATTTTCGACTACCTGTTCCTTTTTTCTTTATAAATTAGGTACGAAAAAAATCTTCTGTGTAAAAAGTTCAAGGCGAAAGAATGCCCCGGAGGCAATAAAAAAGGAAGCGTAATTTCTCTATAAAACTTTCGTAAAGGATTTGATCAAAGGGTATGTAAACGATGGAACGAGATCTAAGTTCAGCAGTTGAAAAAGTTAGATAACCTCCACCTCGTTAAAATTAGTTATTACGTGCCATGGAATATGCTATATGTCAATATTTAGTATCCAATATTGGAGGATTTTGTGGTAAACCCGCACAAATTTGATTTATATAAGGTAATTAGTTCAAA